>JAFIRS010001699.1:295000-308712 GCA_018342105.1 Gonioctena quinquepunctata
ATATATATATATATATATATATATATATATATATATATATATATATATATATATATATATATATATATATATATAAACAGTATCAAATTATAGATAGCGCCACCTATAATCTGTGTGGTGGAGGGCTTGTGGTCTTTCAAATTCGTATCAGATATCTCGTAGGTTATTACCAATCGGTACGTACGGAAATATGAACAGTATCAAATTATAGATAGCGCCACCTATAATCTGTGTGGTGGAGCTTTGATACTGTTCATATTTCCGTACGTACCGATTGGTAATAACCTACGAGATATCTGATACGAATTTGAAAGAGACCACAAGCCGTCCTGATGATTGGGAAACCATGAAACAGGCTGTAGACGGATGGTGATCTCCTTTGGATTCGTAACAGATTTCTCATATTCTCGTTATTTGTATTGCGTCCCTAAAACGCACTAGGAGTACGACTATTGGTATCGTGGGTTGGTCTGATGCTGGCATATGTCGGTGACCTATTGATGTTGTACGAAATCTCGTATCATCAAAATTCCACGATGACAGGTCTAAGCTCCACCACACAGATTATAGGTGTCGCTATCTATAATTTGATACTGTTCATATTTCCGTACGCACCGATTGGTAATAACCTACGAGATATCTGATACGAATTTGAAAGAGACCACAAGCCGTCCTGATGATTGGGAAACCATGAAACAGGCTGTAGACGGATGGCGATCTCCTTTGATTCGTAACAGATTTTCATATTCTCGTTATTTGTATTGCGTCCCTAAAACGCACTAGGAGTACGACTATTGGTATCGTGGGTTGGTCTATGCTGGCATCTGTCGGTGACCTATTGATGTTGTACGAAATCTCGTATCTTCAAAATTCCACGATGACAGGTCTAAGCTCCACCACACAGATTATAGGTGTCGCTATCTATAATTTGATACTGTTCATATTTCCGTACGTACCGATTGGTAATAACCTACGAGATATCTGATACGAATTTGAAAGAGACCACAAGCCGTCCTGATGATTGGGAAACCATGAAACAGGCTGTAGACGGATGGTGATCTCCTTTGGATTCGTAACAGATTTCTCATATTCTCGTTATTTGTATTGCGTCCCTAAAACGCACTAGGAGTACGACTATTGGTATCGTGGGTTGGTCTATGCTGGCATCTGTCGGTGACCTATTGATGTTGTACGAAATCTCGTATCTTCAAAATTCCACGATGACAGGTCTAAGCTCCACCACACAGATTATAGGTGTCGCTATCTATAATTTGATACTGTTCATATTTCCGTACGTACCGATTGGTAATAACCTACGAGATATCTGATACGAATTTGAAAGAGACCACAAGCCGTCCTGATGATTGGGAAACCATGAAACAGGCTGTAGACGGATGGTGATCTCCTTTGATTCGTAACAGATTTTTTTATTTTCTTTCTAATATATATATATATATAAATATATATATATATATATATATATATATTATATATATATATATATAAAACGTTGCCTAAATGATTTGAAATATTTATAATCCCAAAAAACCAAAAACCAATATATATATATATATATATATTATATATATATATATATATATATATATATATATATATTTATATATATATATATATATATATATATATATATATATATATATATATATATATATATATGAAAGAGAGTAATATCGAGGGGACTGTTAAAAATAAAATGGAAGGAATTTAATGGACATAGCCCTCAGAGAAAAGTGCTAACCGTAGACATTGTTTTGGGCTCTCGGCCCTCATCAGTACGGTGGAGAAGTGCAAGGATGAACAACACTTGGTAGAAAACGACAAATCAATGGAGTCAACAAACAGAAGCCAGCCGCTCATTTGTGATGTCGGTCAGCAGACCCTGAATTCCAGGGCAACAACCAACGTCACCACGGAGGCAGCTATAGCTACCTGCGTGACATCCGAGTCCAGGAATATAAATATGAAAGAGAGTTATTTCGAGGGGACTGTTAGAAATAAAATTGAAGGAATCCAATGGACATAGCCCTCAGAGAAAAGTGCTAACCATAGACACGTGTTTCGGGCTCTCGGCCCTCATCAGTACGGTGGAGAAGTGCAAGGATGAACAACACTTGGTAGAAAACGACAAATCAACGGAGTCAACAAACAGAAGCCAGCCGCTCATTTGTGATTTCGGTCAGCAGACCCTGAATTCAGGGAATCAACAAATCACAGAAGCAGTATAGTACCGGTGAATCGAGTCCAGGAATATAAATATGAAAGAGAGTAATATCAATGGGACTGTTAAAAATGAAATGGAAGGAATTCAATGGACATAGCCCTCAGAGAAAAGTGCTAACCAAAGACACGTGTTTTGGGCTCTCGGCCCTCATCAGTACGGTGGAGAAGTGCAAGGATGAACAACACTTGGTAGAAAACGACAAATCAACGGAGTCAACAAACAGAAGCCAGCCGCTCATTTGTGATTTCGGTCAGCAGACCCTGAATTCCAGGGCAACAACCAATATCCATTAAATTCCTTTCATTTTATTTTCAACAGTCCCCTCGATATCACTATCTTCCATATTTATATTCCTGGACTCGGATGTCACGCAGGTAGCTATAGCTGCCTCCGTGGTGACGTTGTTTGTGCAAAGCTGTGCAAATGAAAAAAATCTTAAAATTGTATAAAAAAATTTTTGAATAATTTCAAAAAATTACAAATTTAAATTTTTAGGCCATGCTTCAAAAACCAAAAACTCTAGTTCAAAATGTGATATCAAGATTTTTCAATAGTAATTTCTGAAGCTTGTAATCTGTACCTCAAGAATGGTTTGATTGGCTTCATTCAAAAAAAATGTTATCAATAAAATTTTGCCAAAAACAAAAAAATAATCAAATGTTGCTTCAAAATCCGTGAAATTTTTTATTAAATAAACTTTGATAACGTTTATATGGAACAAAAATAAGATCACCTGACCAACATATATTCGAATAACGACCTCAAACAAGGTAAACACAGCGTATTTTTTTTTTCTCATTTAATATAAGTGTAAATTGTATCAAATACGAAAATATTATGTTTTTCAGTAAATTGTTGAATTGTCCATTTTTATAAATGAGTTCCTACTCAAAATTCTTGCTTGGAATAGAAAAATAAGTTCATCTTTTGATGTACTTCATATTGGATCGAAAATATCATATTTGAATGTGAGAGAGATTGAACATGAGAGAACAGTTGTTCGGTGAGTTTAGTGCTCACCTGACGCTCTACGTATACTAGTGGAGTAATATTAGATTTAAGCTTTTAGAAGTTGGGGGATGGTGGTAACTTTTTACTGTATAGTGGTGATCTCAAAATGGCAGCAGTTAAAAGATTTAAAAAAAATCGCAATATTTCATTTCCATACTCAATATCACCCAACTATAAATGTTTGATAAGGCCTCATCAGTTCCACAACTTCTAATCAATTTTTTTTTCTCCGAGATGTACACATAAATAAAAATCAGCTGTGAATCATCATTTATGAGATCTACTTTAACGACTCGCCACGCCATCGTTTTTTCACCATCATATTCTTGTTCAGCGACATCAAAAACACCTATAGCATCAATTTGGGTAAAATTACTTCGAAATGCAGTTCAGTTATTTCAAATTTGCCTAACAAAAATGTTTTTCATTGTTTAAACAATTAGTAAACAATCAGCGCACAAATATATATATGACTTTTTTCTGTTTGTCATTTCTGAGTGATATCAGAAGGTTTTGAAAAAATCCACGGATTCCTCCAGGATTCCGAAATAATGCATGATTTCAAGCTATTTTTACTCCATTATATGAAGGTAATTTGAGTTCTTGCGATAAGATAGTCGTGTTGTCCGCCAAAATGGTGAACACCTCTTAATTTGCACAAAACCTAAGGGGTTCTTTGACTCAGATAGGATTTGAACCAATTGAAGCTTCGTCCTCTGAACCTATAGGGATGAAGCTTACGTAACAGTCAAAAGCTTCAGATATGTTATCTTCGTATCTTTGAAATTCACTCTTTAAAAACGGTACACAACTTTAAAACAATACTACTTTTATTTCAGGAAAATATAAAGAGTTTCTGTGACTACTTGCAACTAACTAACCAGATTGTATGAAATATAAATGAATAATGAATATCGTGAGACCACGCAGGGTCTCTTTATACCTTCTGTCCAGCGGTGTCAGCAATGCAAACTTGTGGGAAATGAAATACTATATTCCGCTGACACTGCTGACTCGGATTCTAGGGAAGCTGTTATCATTGTGATTTGATATTGATGGGAAGGCTTTATTCAGAATTTAACAACTCCCCTTTATCTGGAAAAGTTGATGCCTTTTCAACAACTTTTACTAGTCTAATGACTTGTCCAAATTCGTGTTTAATTCGATGTCTTCTTCTATTGGTTCTTCGAATCGTACGCTGGTCTTCTTCTGGAGATTAACCTGGTCATGATTTGTGGTGACGTTCTCGTACTTGGAGGTCTTGGTGGTTGGTTATCGTTCGATGAAGCGATTCCAATTCTGATCGATTTCTTTCGACGACATTTGCAGAAGAAATATAGGATCACTAGAAGGATGATGAGAGTGATCGTAAAGTACGTGAACCAGGAAATGTGTTTTTTTTCTCGAAAGGTTCGTTGATGATATTTTCCAGTTCCTCTGAGTATTGGTCAAGCTTATGTTCGGCGATATTGAGATCGTCGGTATTGATTTTATAAAGTTTGAGAGGTTTGAGTTCTGGTAGCTTTGATCTCTCTGGGAGATGGTCACAACATCGAAACGGTATCTGTACTGCATGATTCTTGTAGTTTACGTTTCTGGATTCTTCGACGGAGTATTTTGGATGAACTCTGGTGTTACCAATGAAGGCATTGCATTCGGGTTGGAGTTTCAAGGGAGAATTGGAATTGATAATTTTCGTGATTGCCTTCCTGTTGGCACATTTGATAGTGACAGGTAGTGGATCGGATATTGTAGTCCTCTGCGTAAATCAATGTTGGTTGGCAGGAATCTGGCAATGTGGTCGTCTGTCTGAGGAGTTGGGCTTCGCAGATTGCGTTATTGTCTATTGGGTATGGAAGCACTTCTGAACAGATTTTCACACCGTGTCCTATCACTTTACAATTGTCCAGATTTTGGAGAGAGATGTACAACATTGAATCATCATCACGCGCAACGAATTTTTGGAAAGTTAATAGAATGTGATGAAGTCCTGTTCGGTTATCCAAAATTGGTATTGGGTACAGATGATAAAGGGTATATGTTTCTGGTTCCACAAGGGGAATTTTCAAAATAAACACGACCATATGATCTGTTTGATATGCCTGCAATTCGATAATTTCCAGGTACTGAGCGAAATTAGCAAGGTATGTCGGCAGTGGTAAATTATTCTTACTGAGTGTTTGTGGTATTTCTTGAAGTGAAAAGACCAAGTCTCTGGAGGATATTATTGAGCTGTGAAGAATTTTCAAACGGACAAAAGTAATTGAATTGGTTATATCTTCGATGGTAGATTCTAGAAATGAATAGCTTTCCATGAGCGATTCACATATTTCGAGAATTCTGACCTGCGCCACATAAAATGCCATTCTGTCTGAAATGTCCATAATTGATTTTTCTTGAAAATCTCGATTGAATGATTCTTCATCAACCTGAAGTTTGTGAATTGTTGAGTTAAAGCTCCTGATCACGGATGTGGTAACAGAAATTTGATTTTTCAATAGGTTTTCTATCTGATGTTCGTCTTGATTGATTTTATTGATATAATCCGTGAAGTATTCACCATCAGATGCATCAAGGTTTCCCGTTATTGATTTCCAAAAAGTGCCGACGCCATTTATGAGGCTGCGTTTGGTTCTTTTCGTGAATTGTTCGGTTTCCACAAAAATTTCTCTATATTTCAGTTGTAGCGAGGATGAAATTAGATTCATAAGGCTAAGGTGTGTTTTGACTTGTACTTTGAAGTGAACTACTCGTGGCTCGTCTCTTTCGAGAAAATATAATGAATTTTCTAGAATCTTATCGTTATTGTCTAAATCTTCTTTGACGGAGGATAAATCTTTGTGAACTAAAAGGGTCCATTTTTCGTTAGTAATTTTGAGGGTTCCTTCTTCATGGAAGAAGACGCCTATTGAATTGTTGATTGGGTTGATGTTGTATTGGCAATACGCTGTTGTTGACAGCAAGAGTGTCCTGAAAGGTATTGAGTTTTGTGATAGGGTTTCAATCGGTCGAAATTTACTTTGGTTTTGTTGCGAGCTTTCCAATTGACAAGCAGAGCGGAATTTGGGAAAATTTCAACAATATCAAAGGGTTCATTGAACTTATTCTCGAGTTTGTTTTTTATTTGGGATTTTTTCAGGTACACCTTGTCTCCTACTTTGTAGTCGAGAGTGTTATCAGATATGGTTTTGTCGAACCTACTTTTCGATTTTCCTTTCTGTCGGTCTGTCTTGGCTCGTGCGATTTCGTAAAAATATGACATTCTGTTGTTGAGATCTCTAACGTATTTCGCAATTAGCTCCTTTTGGTTGTACAGGGTTTCTGGAGGTCTACTGGAAGTATGTCAGAATACCAGTTCGTATGGGGTAAAGCCATGCGTTTTATTCTTGGTATTATTATAGCAGATTACTGCGTAGGGCAAGAGTTCCAGAGGTTTTTCATTGGGATTATCTGCTTTATGAGCACGAATCATTTCAGCAAGTGTCGCATGGAACCGTTCCAGGGATCCATTTGACTGAGGGAGGTTCACACTTGAGTAAGTTGATTTGATGTCGTACAAGGCACAGAGATCTTTCAAGAGTTGACTCGTGAATTCTCGGCCATAGTCGCAATGTATCTTCAGGGGTGTTCCATAATGTTGGAATGGGATATACTTGGGTGAACTTTGTCATTCCATATCCCACCGTTAAAGCATAGTATTTGCTTGGGATTCCGAATATGTCGATATTGACACGTTCAAAACATGTTCTTGGGGTTTCCGTAATGACAAGAGAGGTACTAGGATTTTTCCGGCAAACTTTGACCTTCTGGCAAATTTCGCACTTTTTCACGGAATTTTCCACGTCTTTGACAAGGCCTGGCCTGGTGTATTTTTTTTTTCACTCGTCCTACTGTTTCATTTATTCTTCGGTGCAAATTAGTTTTTCCTAAATGGCACCGATCAAGGATTATGGGGATTTGGTCCGGATCAGGGGTTTTGGTGACATTTTGGCAAATTTTCAGTTTAATCTCTTTGTCGGCAAATATGAATGAGAAGATTTCCATTATTGGCGGTTCGAGATTATTTTCAATTGAGTATGTCTTCTTCAAATCGAATTTGTTTCGAGCCATGTAAATCACATAGAACATATGCTCTACTACTGATTCTGGATCATAAGGAAGGGGAATAATGAAGTATTTCCTGTCTTTAACTGATTTGCTAGCAAGTATGTTTACTCTATTATGATGAAATTTGGGTTGCTCTTCGAAAAAATCTTCAATGATTTTGTAGTGCAGAGATTCTAATTTGTTTTGCCAAAAGAAGCTAATAATGTATTTGTGATGTTTGTCGAGGAGTTGTAATTTGTCGAACTCGATTTTGGAATAGTCAATAATTGATTTTGATTTGTACCAATTTGCGAAGGTGTAGTGTTTCGATAGGAATTTCGGGGTCGTGTTCTGTATCGTTTTCGATTTTGTCGACATTTGTTTCTCCTTCGTCTTCTTCTTCATTTGAGGTGAATACAGATATTTCCTGTTGAAAATATGCACATTCTTGAAAGTGATTTATTTCAATGCGAGATAGCGCGTCGGTATTTTTGTTAATTTTGTCTGGCTTGTTAACTATCTCATAGTCGTATTCCTCGAGTTTTAGTCTGGAACGTGCGAGCCTACTTCCTGGGTCTTTTATTGAAAAGAGCCAAGTGAGGGGTCTGTGGTCAGTGACTGATTTAAATTTTCGTCCAAAGAGATACGGGCGGAAATGTTTCACTGCCCAGACGATTGCGAGAAGCTCTCTCTCAATGGTAGAGTATTTTGATTCGGCATTGCAGAGCGTTCTGGATGCAAATGCTATTGGTAGGTCCTTACCAATTGGTCCCTGTGATAACACAGCACCAATGGCAAAAGCACTAGCATCTGTCGTGAGAAGAAAAGGTTTTCCAAAGTTGGGGTGAATGAGAACAGGGCTAGAAGTGAGTGCGTTTCTGAGTTCGTCAAATGATTGTCCGCATTCTGCGTCGAAATTGAATGGTGTGTCTTTTTGTAACCGTTTCGTTAGTGGTTTAGAAATGTTGGCAAAGTTGTGAATGAATCGTCGGTAGTAACCGGCTGGTCCTAAAAGTGACTTGATTTCTTTTTGTATTTTGGGTTCCGGAAAATTTCGGATGCATTCTACTTTAGAAGGGTTCGGTTTAACTCCATCTTGGGTGATAATGTGCCTAAGATAAGCTACTTCCTTTCTCAAGAATTTGCACTTATCTGGCTGAATTTTGAGGTTGGCCTTTCGAAGAACACTTCTGTGAGTCTCATTATATGTTCATGGATGGTGGGTGAATAGACGATGATGTCGTCCATGTAGACGAGGCATCGTTCGTTCTGTACACCCAAAAGAATGTTGTCCATCACACGCTGAAAATTTGATGGAGCATTCTTCAGTTCGAATGGCATACGAACGAGTTCATAGTGGCCATTGTCAACGGAGAAGGCTGTCTTTTGTATGTCCTTAGGTTCGATCTCTATCTGGTGATATCCTGATGCCAGGTCGAGAGTCGTGAAGTATTGGTATTTGCAAAGCTGATCTAAAAGATCTGATATATTAAGCAGAGGGTATTTATCGTCTACCGTCAGCTGATTCAGTTTTTGGTAATCGATGACCACTCTCCATTTTTGTTTTCCCGAGGCATCCATCTTTTTGGGAACTACCCAAACAGGTGATGACCATGGTAAAATTGACGACTGTATAATGCCTTGAGTCAGCATTTTGGAGATTTGGGTCTTTACTTCCTCTTTATGTACCTGCGGGTACCTGTAAGATTTGGTAAAGACTGGCCTAGCATCTTTTGTTTCGATACTATGCTTGATTTCATTTGGTAAATGTGAGGTTATCACCTTCTAGATAGAAGATGTCCTCAAATTGTAGACATAAATCGGTAATCATCTGATTTACCTCTTCGTTGAGGTGATCAGTTCTCAATTGGTTTTCTATTGCTTCGATTCGATCAATAGGAGGTGAGTTGTTAATTTCATGATCTGTCGGGTTGAGATTCAATATCGTTCCTCGTATTGGAAATGGTTCTAGCTTGATGTCAGAAAAGTCAATGTGTTTTGGGATTGCATTACTGTTGATCAGTATTTCTAAGATCGCATTTAAGCCTATACATTTTCTCTATGCGGGGTTCAATATCGATTTGGTTTGGTTTTTTGATGTCAGGGTTTGATTGATTTTTTTCCAAAACTTTGAACAATGGGACGGTTTTGAAATCAGTTATCAATTGCTTATTTTTCAAGTCTACTATTCAGTTATAGTGTTCCAGAAAATCTGATCCAAGTAATCCATCAGAGTCAATATCTAAGTTGTAGATATATACCGTGTGGAGATCGTCTTGTTTGAAATCAATTAGAGTCGATTCAGTTATGATTATTTCTTCGTCAGTGGTGATGTTTTCTGGGAATCTATGGTGGTATTTTTCACCTGTTTTGGGCTTGAAAATTGATATACCTGCCCCAGTATCGATTGGAATTTTGAATGAATTTGTTATGTCTTTGATATAATCAAGATTCTTGGAATTTACAGAGTACAGGGAACTCACATGAAGGATTGTTCTGAAAAGTTTAGATCTGGGTGATAATCTTCAAAGTTCAGGGATTGGACTTGTCTTTGAATTTCTAATATTGAGTCTATCGGTTGGTTGATTTCTGATAATTGATTCGGTGAAATTTGGAGAAGAATTTGGGGAGAAATTTTGAGGATTCGGTGGAATCCTTTGCTGTCTGGATCGACATTCGTTGGAAGTGTGACCCACACGACCACAACTATAACAAGATCTTTGAGGTGAGGGTAATTGATTTCTTCTGATCATTGGTTGAGGTTGGCGAGGCTGACTTGGTTTTTCATTTTTCTGATTTCAGAAATAAGATAACTGTATTTCTCTCCTAATTCTAATGTGGGCTTCAAGTGAATCAGCCGGATTTGAGGCACGTACAACTTGACCTATACGTGGTTCGAGTCCAGTTGAAAGCGTATTCAAGGCCATTGTTTCTATTACTCCGGATTGCGCTTGTTTTTGTTCTATAGAAAAAACAGATTTTTGAACACAAGCGTGCATTTTCGCATTGTGAACTTGAAGGCGATTGAAGAATGTCAGAGGTGATTCATTTGGCAGTTCTTTGATGCGTTGGAGGTTGTGAATCAATGACGTGAGATCGCGAGAATCTCCAAAGTATAGATTCAATAAATGTTTTATTTCGTTATATGTTCCAGGGTTCCTAGAACTAATTAATTGTGCAGCTCCATCTCTCAATTTGTTTTTTATGTTTACGCATGGTCACATGCGTTCAAAAATGTATTTAAAAATATTTGGTCTCCTTCAAATTCAGGCACTATCGAAAACACTTCAGATAACTCATAGGGTTTGATTTCCGTTCGATTACCATCAATATCATCATCATCAGGCATTTTGTATCAAAATTATTGAACTGCGATATCACAATTCTAAACAATCGAACAGTACGATTTTGATTATTGACTGTAAAATTATCGAAATCATCTTATAAACAGGGAATAATCAATCGGTACGATTATTATTGAAAATAGATTTCAAATCGGCTAACGAGATGATTCAAAATTGACTTACAATAATAGCACGATGCACATTCTGATCGGTCCTGTTCTCAAAGTTGTCCAACCAGGGGCTTCACGAAGTATTCCTTCCGTTGTTTTCTTCGAGTGATGACTTCTCTGAGGGTGCTCGGTCCTTTTTCTGTTGAGGGATTGGAATCCGCCGCCACTAGTTATGGTGTCCTTTTTCTAGCAACGTTGTCAGATCCTACCGACTGCGCCAATTGTTATCTTCGTAACTTTGAAATTCACTTTTTAAAAACGGTACACAACTTTAAAACAATACTACTTTTATTTCAGGAAAATATAAAGAGTTTCTATGACTACTTGCAACTAACTAACTAGATAGTATGAAATATGAATGAATAATGAATATCATGAGACCACGCAGGGTCTTTTTATACCTTCTGGCCAGCGGTGTCAGCAATGCAAACTTGTGGGAAATGAAATACTTTATTCCGCTGACACTGCTGACTCGGATTCTGGGGAAGCTGTTATCATTGTAATTTGATATTGATGGGAAGGTTTCATTCAGAATATAACAGATATGTCGCAAAACACTGCAGCGCTCACTTCCTTCAGACTAGAACATTGGTTTTTCCAGATAGCGGAAGATATTGATTCTCCCGTACTTTTATTGGTTTGAAAGCTAAATTGAGAAATTGTGTGTAATTTACAGCAATTCTTTGAATCATTATCCACTCCATCATAAGATTTTTATCATGAACAAACGTCCTTTGTAATCGTGGATCCATCATGTATGTCGAATTCCTCAAAATATTTTCCTTGTTAAAATTATCTATTCTGATATCATCACTTATTGAAAGGATTTTTCCTTCTATTGTATATTCATAATTAACAATCAACTTTTATTTCAAAATAAATGTGGACAATAATGATAAACAATGGAATACACATACTGATTGTCGATGAGATAACATCGAATACAGTGATCACCATAAAAATATATATAACATGTAAATGTTTCAATCGAAGGAATCTCGGAATCAATGGTTTGACTGATTATGACCATATAGTCTTATAATATATTTAATTCTATCCAAAAATATAATTATTTCATTGATCTTGCAAATACCAAAATACCCGAAACGTTTCCTAATTCTACATTCTATTTTTAATTCTTGAAAAGGGAAACATTCTCAATTGAATATTGATAGAAAGATTTTTCTGTGAATTGAGAAATCCACGATTAAAATGAAGTTATTTTTTGTGAATGTCTAACAGAAAACAAATACTTCCCGGCTGAAGCCACGCTGGACATTGAATACCCCACAAGAGGTTATCTTGACGATGGAAAATAGTGACTGAAGTTTATCTTTCAGTCGCAAATGATTCCACATCTGATTTTATGAACATCCTGTTTATATTTTCAACAAATCAATTTTTAATTCATTGTGAAAATCATAAAAACCATTAGATTGGATCTGTTACTCAATGATGAATTCTATGTCAAAAATTTTAATCAAGTTTTGCTGATCATTTGCTGTTTCCAGAATAAAGGAGGAAGAATTGGCTACCCTCAAAATAGATTAACAAGTGCCACACAAGACAACAGAAAAAAGTACCTAGTTCACCTGATAATACTGTAAATTGAACAGAGGAGGATTATCCAACACTTCACATAATCTTAAGGGAAATTTTGGTATTCCTTTTATCCATCAATCTGTCCAAATTTATTTTGGAAAAGGAGTATTTAAAAAAGTTTTTGTGGAGTACAGATATTCATTCATTCATGTCATTTGCTGAAAATTATACAAAACATGTAAGTTCTTTCCTGAGACAAGTCTGAATATCTTGAACAGAGGAAATAATATCAAATTCAACTCCTTAAGCAAAGCGGGATGTTGATAATTGTTGATACGGCTCCGTCGAATTGAGTCTTGCCGCTTGGTGTTGCCTACGTGTTACCCCATGAACACAAATTCGAAGTCAAAACGCGTCGTTTTCAAATACTTCCAGAGGTTCAACGATCAAGAAAAGCCCCGTTTCCACCTTTTTGAGCAATAAGAAACGTTCAAAACATATCTCAATTATAATTTATGAAATTTGTTAGGCCTTTTTTACTATCCACATACATTTTGTACAAGCACCGACTTTGAATTTGTGTTCATGGGACAGAAATTCATAAGTACCAACTCGGTGGAGCCGTAACAATAGAAAATTAACCATACAAAGTTGGGACGATCTTGTTATAAGTAGATGGAATAGTTTGTTCTGAAATATGTTACATCGATCGATCAACCTCAAAATATTTAACAACGAATTGATATAACATTGAAGGCGACAAAAGCACAATCACAGAACGGGCCAGAGACACAAATCACAAAAACACCCTGTGTGGTCTTCAATTCAGTTTACTGAATTATGACACGAAACGACGGCGTCATCTGAAATTCTAGATAACTCCCCGTATCAAGTGGGCTAGTGTCCCCCAGTTTGTCCCAATATTTCAAAGGAATAATGAATACACCATGATTTTTGTCTCGTTCTGTGATTATCTTTTGTCGCCTTTTGATATGGAAGTCGCTGTGTTTTTGAGGGTATCGATGATTTATTTTAAGGCAAAATATTCTTTCTGTCGGTTATGGTTAAATTTCTGTTGATCGGCTCTAGATTGTAAAATTTTTAAACAAATTCAAAGTCGGTCTTGTTAAAAATTAAAAATTGGGAAAATCTTCAAATTTCATAAAATATAAAAAAATTTTGAATGTTTCTTATTGCGAAAAAATTTTTTTCCGATCGTTGCTCTAAAGTATCTGGGAACGACCCTTTTTTTCCAAATTCGGGTTCTTGGGCCAAATAGTAGGTAACATCCCTTTTCAACAACTAATTTGGGGCATC